>JAWNNU010000694.1:0-29745 GCA_035044585.1 Scaptomyza polygonia | reverse complement strand
ACCACTACGGTTCAGAAGGGAAGGAAGATTAATTAAAAGAAGTGTTCTTGAAAACGTGGGTAGGTATATCCCAGGACCTCAGTTAAAACTTCTAAGCGCAAACAGAAGAAATTTCTTCTGCACAGATTCAATTCTATCCTGGTGAATCTCGTATTGCGGGGACCGCAAACAAGATCCATACTCCAGGATGGGACGTACTATGAATGTATATAGCGTTTTAGTAGTGTAGAGATCATTAAACTCTTTTGACCACCGCTTGATAAAGCCATGAACTATATGGCCTTATTGACCATCGACGATATGTAAGAATCAAATTTTAATTTGCTATCAAGAGTGATGCCGAAATCTTTAATTTCAAAAACGCAGACAAGTGGTGAAGCATCAAGCAAGTAGTGAGCAGTATGAGGGATACCTCTACAAAAAGTCATGATTTTACATTTTAAACAATTTAAATTTAAAAAGTTACAACGGCACCAGGCCGACAGTGCACTCAAGTCCGATTGTAGTAAGTTACATAGAGAATCATCATTATAGGTGAAACAAATTTTAACATCATCAGAAAACATATAAACACGAGAGTTAGTAATAACAGCAGGAAGATCGTTAAGTTAAATAATTTATGTAAGGGTTTACAAAGTGAATCCGCACAGAATCTAAGTAAACAACCTGGCACTCCATCTGGGCCAGGCAAAGACGGGTTTGATAGAGTTAAGGTCACTTAGCAGCGTACACTCAGTAATAACTGGGACATATATGCAATTTGAAGTTTGAATTTGAAAAAGAAAGGAATTATTGCAACTATATAAACTCAATGTGTATACTGATTGAAAACACTCAGCAAATAGATCAGACACTGCTTGATCGGAACTTGCATTTGTATTATCAAGGTATACTGAGGATGGCAAGCAAGAAGATTTCCGTTTTGAGTTAACAAATTTATAAAAATGTTTCGGATCACAGGGAAAGTTTGATCTGCAACGATTGGGATAATTGTTATAACAAAAAGTTTTAACAGAAATGACATTAGACTTTGCCATAATAAACGAGGAAAAATCTATGGTATTTCCAGACTTTTTTAATTTATTATAAGATTTTGTCTTCACGTTTTTTAATTTTGATAGTTCCCTTGTAAACCAAGGTGATTTCTTTTCATTTTACACAGATATCTAAATGTGAATTTAAAGTCCTATAAAAAATGGCAATGGCAGTTTCAATATCACTACAAGAATAAAGGTGAGACCAATTAGTATGCTGAAGAAGATCATTCAATTTAGTAAAGTTAGTTTTACGAAAACAACGGGTCTTTAAAAAATTATTACATGCTGGACTGGGGTTAAGAATTTCAAAGGAGACTTCTAAGGTTGGATGGTAGGTATCTTCTGGAAGCACAAGCTGGGGTACTCTACCAACATTACTACAATCCGAGTCAGGAACAAATATCAAATCTAACATTTTATTACTACAGTTATACGTCCTGTTAACTTGTGGTAGACCTAACTCTATAAGGCCATCAATAAAATCATCAGAAGTTGCTGGTAATTGCGCCGAAGATGTGTCATTCGCAGACCATACAGCATGTGGCAAATTAAAATCACCAACCACTATAAGCAACAACAACAACGAGCGGCCGCTTCATGATATTTTAGCATATAGAATCTCAAAACCCGGATGATCATGAGGATGAATCTGTTCAGAGGAAATAGAGGAGTCAACAGCAATGAGAACACCGCTTAGTATACTTATAAGTCAAAACGGAATAATCAGATATATCAGGTTTTAACCAGGTTTCTGTGAGTGCAACTATCTGTGAATCAAACGATAAGCTGCTTACATAAAATTTAGAAAGTTTAGTGTTAAGGCCTCGAACATTTTGATAGGCCAAACTAACTACTTTTATTAGTTTTTTGCTGCCAAAGTTGAGGCAACAGGATGGATAACAGGCGGTGCACTACTCATTCTTATACCATTATTTATATTGTTTCGCCTGTCCACATACTCCTTTACCACGAGCTTTGGTGGCCAAAACTTTTCTGAATAAATTGTTGCGAAAAGTTCTGGCGGAACACTCATCTTGAAAGAAGATATGCTTTTATTTCTCATTATAAAAAATACTCAATTTCATTTCGTTTGATATTTTTGCGGGCATGACTGATATCTGCTAAATGTTGAAATTTTATTAAAATAGTCAGTGATAGTCAAATTTCATACATAAATTCTTCCGTGAACATGTTCAGCTTGAGCGTCAGTTCCAAACAACAACAACCGACTGCGGTGTACTTGATACCAGTAATAAAACCGAATAAAAGAAACCTGAGTGCAATGGGGTGCGGATCCGGTAGAGGGTTACGCCACCTCTTTTTAGGATGTCAATCGATCAGATATAAGCATTCTAATTTTTAAAAATCGTGGGGCTGGGAGCGGCATTAGAGGCCGTGGCTCCAATACTTTGAATCTTTTTTTTTGGGGGTCGTTACAAGTTACCTTCCTACCGAATATGGTGACTCTAGCTTAATAACTTAGAAAGTAACATGCATGCCCGTCTTTACCGTGGCGCTGTGTTGTTGGATGGCGTGTTGCGGGGGATGGGGTGGATCTGTTTGGGGGTTGGTCGTCTGGTGGGAAAGGCGGTTTTGGTAGCGGTGGCATCAAAATTTTGTACGCAGATCTTTGGGGGTCGTCTATTGCTATTTTCCAACCAAATTTGGTGACTCTAGCTTAATGTTTGCAATATAAGGGGGAAGGAAAACTTGGGGCGGTATGGGGGAGCGTGGCATACAAATTTTTGCTGCAGATCTTTGTATGTTGTCAATTACACTCCTCCTTCCAAATTTGGTGCCTCTACCTCAAAGTTAATATAAAAGATGGAAGGGGTGCTCGGGTCGGTATGGGTGGGGGCGGCATCCAAATTTTTTGGGTTTCTTTATCTGGCTCTAGCTGTGAAAGATATAGGCGTTTCTGATTTCAATATGCAGGGGCTGGGAAACTGAGGGGCGTGGCTCAAATACTTTGATGCAGTTTTTTTTAAGGATTGTTACCAGTTAGCTTCCTACCAAATTTGGTGACTCTAGCTCAAACACTATGAAAGAAACACGAATGACCGTTTTTAGCGAAGCGTTGGGGCGGTTGTGGGCGGCGAGGGCATTTGGGATAGGCGTGGCAACCAAAGTTTTTATGATTTTTTTTGAGGGTCGTCATCAGAGAGCTGCAACGATCAGAACATTTTCTTCGGATTTTTCGGATTTTTTTGTAATTCTTCCACTTGTTCATAAATTGTCAAATCATAATAGTTGAGACGGTTTAAGAAATTATATACAATTGATACGCACACATTTCAAAGTGCAGCATCAGCAGTATCAGTATTCATGTTTTTAGTTTTATGACACTAGCCAACGACTTTGGCGACTCAACATTCAAAAAGTTTTTCAAAATTGCATTTCTGTCGATGTCGTTTGCCGCCGAGACAGAAAAAGGGAAAATTTCAAAAATATCAAAAACCTCGACAGGCAGGCCCGGCAAGCAAAGAAATAAACGCACACACACCCAAATAAAAAAAATTTTTACAGAAATTGGCTGTTGGTCAACATTTGGCCCGAAAGATGAGCGCAAGGGATAGTGAAATAAAAATCTGCTCTCGCGCCTGATTAAAAGGGGTCTACCCCCCCCAACCTGAAAAGAGCTTTTACTGCCAATTGCACAGTCTATATCTTAGGCTGTCTGTGGTTAAACTAACATTTTAACATTCAAATTTTATATACTTTTGCCAAATATATATCTTTTAAGGCAAAAAATCAGTTCATTGATCATTCCTTTGTAATTGCAAATTGCTAATTAAAACTCCAAGATGAATTCGTTTTTTATTTATTTATTTATTGTTAGCTATGAGCAGCTGAAATGAAATTAAAATTAATTTAAAATAGTTGTGTTAAAAATAAATAAATTAAAAGTAAAATTTTAAATCTAGTTGTGGTAAAAATAATTAAATTAAAAGTAAAATTTTAAATCTGAAACCAAATTAAGGTTAAAAAGTTAACGTTAAAGCTCTGGGAAATTCAACAAGAAAATTAGTGGTACAACATTTGTTGCATGGATTGGGAAAATCCTAGAAAAACCCAATCAGACCAGCGGTAGATTAGTGATTAGTGGTTACGATCAGATAAAGAAAAATGGTCGATCGTTTTAGTTCTTGAGTTGAGGTATCCATTAGACACGAGATTAACCATGTTATAGTCAGAACATATAACGCAAAATGGTTCATGAATTAAATAGTTGCTGGAGACTAATGGGTAAAAAGTTACGTGTAGATCTAATAGGAACATTTCATTTAATTCGACTTAAAAGAACTGATGAGTCGATTTCTCCATTAATTAGATTAGTGATGAATACTACACCACTACGGTTCAGAAGGGAAGGAAGATTAATTAAAAGAAGTGTTCTTGAAAACGTGGGTAGGTATATCCCAGGACCTCAGTTAAAACTTCTAAGCGCAAACAGAAGAAATTTCTTCTGCACAGATTCAATTCTATCCTGGTGAATCTCGTATTGCGGGGACCGCAAACAAGATCCATACTCCAGGATGGGACGTACTATGAATGTATATAGCGTTTTAGTAGTGTAGAGATCATTAAACTCTTTTGACCACCGCTTGATAAAGCCATGAACTATATGGCCTTATTGACCATCGACGATATGTAAGAATCAAATTTTAATTTGCTATCAAGAGTGATGCCGAAATCTTTAATTTCAAAAACGCAGACAAGTGGTGAAGCATCAAGCAAGTAGTGAGCAGTATGAGGGGTACCTCTACAAAAAGTCATGATTTTACATTTTAAACAATTTAAATTTAAAAAGATACAACGGCACCAGGCCGACAGTGCACTCAAGTCCGATTGTAGTAAGTTACATAGAGAATCATCATTATAGGTGAAACAAATTTTAACATCATCAGAAAACATATAAACACGAGAGTTAGTAATAACAGCAGGAAGATCGTTAAGTTAAATAATTTATGTAAGGGTTTACAAAGTGAATCCGCACAGAATCTAAGTAAACAACCTGGCACTCCATCTGGGCCAGGCAAAGACGGGTTTGATAGAGTTAAGGTCACTTAGCAGCGTACACTCAGTAATAACTGGGACATATATGCAATTTGAAGTTTGAATTTGAAAAAGAAAGGAATTATTGCAACTATATAAACTCAATGTGTATACTGATTGAAAACACTCAGCAAGTAGATCAGACACTGCTTGATCGGAACTTGCATTTGTATTATCAAGGTATACTGAGGATGGCAAGCAAGAAGATTTCCGTTTTGAGTTAACAAATTTATAAAAATGTTTCGGATCACAGGGAAAGTTTGATCTGCAACGATTGGGATAATTGTTATAACAAAAAGTTATAACAGAAATGACATTAGACTTTGCCATAATAAACGAGGAAAAATCTATGGTATTTCCAGACTTTTTTAATTTATTATAAGATTTTGTCTTCACGTTTTTTAATTTTGATAGTTCCCTTGTAAACCAAGGTGATTTCTTTTCATTTTACACAGATATCTAAATGTGAATTTAAAGTCCTATAAAAAATGGCAATGGCAGTTTCAATATCACTACAAGAATAAAGGTGAGACCAATTAGTATGCTGAAGAAGATCATTCAATTTAGTAAAGTTAGTTTTACGAAAACAACGGGTCTTTAAAAAATTATTACATGCTGGACTGGGGTTAAGAATTTCAAAGGAGACTTTTAAGGTTGGATGGTAGGTATCTTCTGGAAGCACAAGCTGGGGTACTCTACCAACATTACTACAATCCGAGTCAGGAACAAATATCAAATCTAACATTTTATTACTACAGTTATACGTCCTGTTAACTTGTGGTAGACCTAACTCTATAAGGCCATCAATAAAATCATCAGAAGTTGCTGGTAATTGCGCCGAAGATGTGTCATTCGCAGACCATACAGCATGTGGCAAATTAAAATCACCAACCACTATAAGCAACAACAACAACGAGCGGCCGCTTCATGATATTTTAGCATATAGAATCTCAAAACCCGGATGATCATGAGGATGAATCTGTTCAGAGGAAATAGAGGAGTCAACAGCAATGAGAACACCGCTTACTATACTTATAAGTCAAAACGGAATAATCAGATATATCAGGTTTTAACCTGGTTTCTGTGAGTGCAACTATCTGTGAATCAAACGATAAGCTGCTTACATAAAATTTAGAAAGTTTAGTGTTAAGGCCTCGAACATTTTGATAGGCCAAACTAACTACTTTTATTAGTTTTTTGCTGCCAAAGTTGTGGCAACAGGATGGATAACAGGCGGTGCACTACTCATTCTTATACCATTATTTATATTGTTTCGCCTGTCCACATACTCCTTTACCACGAGCTTTGGTGGCCAAAACTTTTCTGAATAAATTGTTGCGAAAAGTTCTGGCGGAACACTCATCTTGAAAGAAGATATGCTTTTATTTCTCATTATAAAAAATACTCAATTTCATTTCGTTTGATATTTTTGCGGGCATGACTGATATCTGCTAAATGTTGAAATTTTATTAAAATAGTCAGTGATAGTCAAATTTCATACATAAATTCTTCCGTGAACATGTTCAGCTTGAGCGTCAGTTCCAAACAACAACAACCGACTGCGGTGTACTTGATACCAGTAATAAAACCGATTAAAAGAAACCTGAGTGCAATGGGGTGCGGATCCGGTAGAGGGTTACGCCACCTCTTTTTAGGATGTCAATCGATCAGATATAAGCATTCTAATTTTTAAAAATCGTGGGGCTGGGAGCGGCATTAGAGGCCGTGGCTCCAATACTTTGAATCTTTTTTTTTGGGGGTCGTTACAAGTTACCTTCCTACCGAATATGATGACTCTAGCTTAATAACTTAGAAAGTAACATGCATGCCCGTCTTTACCGTGGCGCTGTGTTGTTGGATGGCGTGTTGCGGGGGATGGGGTGGATCTGTTTGGGGGTTGGTCGTCTGGTGGGAAAGGCGGTTTTGGTAGCGGTGGCATCAAAATTTTGTACGCAGATCTTTGGGGGTCGTCTATTGCTATTTTCCAACCAAATTTGGTGACTCTAGCTTAATGTTTGCAATATAAGGGGGAAGGAAAACTTGGGGCGGTATGGGGGAGCGTGGCATACAAATTTTTGCTGCAGATCTTTGTATGTTGTCAATTACACTCCTCCTTCCAAATTTGGTGCCTCTACCTCAAAGTTAATATAAAAGATGGAAGGGGTGCTCGGGTCGGTATGGGTGGGGGCGGCATCCAAATTTTTTGGGTTTCTTTATCTGGCTCTAGCTGTGAAAGATATAGGCGTTTCTGATTTCAATATGCAGGGGCTGGGAAACTGAGGGGCGTGGCTCAAATACTTTGATGCAGTTTTTTTAAGGATTGTTACCAGTTAGCTTCCTACCAAATTTGGTGACTCTAGCTCAAACACTATGAAAGAAACACGAATGACCGTTTTTAGCGAAGCGTTGGGGCGGTTGTGGGCGGCTAGGGCATTTGGGATAGGCGTGGCAACCAAAGTTTTTATGATTTTTTTTGAGGGTCGTCATCAGAGAGCTGCAACGATCAGAACATTTTCTTCGGATTTTTCGGATTTTTTTGTAATTCTTCCACTTGTTCATAAATTGTCAAATCATAATAGTTGAGACGGTTTAAGAAATTATATACAATTGATACGCACACATTTCAAAGTGCAGCATCAGCAGTATCAGTATTCATGTTTTTAGTTTTATGACACTAGCCAACGACTTTGGCGACTCAACATTCAAAAAGTTTTTCAAAATTGCATTTCTGTCGATGTCGTTTGCCGCCGAGACAGAAAAAGGGAAAATTTCAAAAATATCAAAAACCTCGACAGGCAGGCCCGGCAAGCAAAGAAATAAACGCACACACACCCAAATAAAAACAAGTAGAAACGTTGCAGTCGGACACACCCGACTGCGGTATACTCGATACCAGTAGTAAAACAGATTAAAAGAGAGCTGATTGCAATGGTGGTTGGATACGGCAGGGGTGTACGCTGCCTCAAAGATTGTCTGGTGCAGATGGGGATGCCAAAACTCTATCTTCCTTCCAAATTTGGTGACTCTACCTCAAAGTTAGAAGCATATGGTGGATGGTAGGCTGGGGGAGGTATTGTAATATTTTAAAAATTTTAGCTGAAGATCTGTGTATGATGTCAATTGCTATCCTTATACCATATTTGGTGAATCTAGCTCAAAAATAGTAAAATTTGGGGAAAGGGGGGCTGGGGGCTGGTATGGGGGGCGTGGCGTCCAAAGTTTTGCTGCAGATCTATTTATGATGTTAATTGTTATCCTCATACCAAATTTGCTGACTCTAGCTCAAAGTTAGTAGAATATGGTGGAAGGGGGGCTGCGGGCGGTATGGGTGGTTGGCGCCATACACATTTTTTGGGTTTCTTCATCACCTATCTTGGGACCAAATTTGGCGGCTCTAGCTCAAAAAATGTGGAAAATATAGGCGTTTTTGATTTCAAAATTCAGGGGCTCGGAACGGGGGGCGTGGCTCCAATTTTTTGATGCAGTTTTTTGGGGATCGTTAATAGCTATCTTCCTAATAAATTTGCTGACTCTAGCTTTAACGCTTTGGAAAAAACACGCATTCCCGTTTTTAGTGAAGCATTGGGGCGGTTTGGGGCATCTTGGGCTGTATGGATTGGCGTGGCATCCAAAGTTTTATGCATTTTTTTGGGGGCTATAATCACCTAATTTGGCACAAAATTTTGTGGCTGTTACTAAAAAACTGTAAAAGAAATAAGCATTTCTGTTTTTAAGGTGCGGGGGGGCTGGGGGAGGAATGGGTACGTAGGGCTCCAAAACTTTGATGCAGTTTTTGGAGGGTCGTTACCAGTTATCTACCTACCAAATTTGGTGACTCTAGCTCAAACACCATCGAAGATACACGCACTACCGTATTTAGCGAAGCGTTGGGGTGGTTGAGGGCGGATAGGGCAGTATAGATGGGCGTGGCATCCAATTTATGAATTTGGGTGGGGTTCGTCAACACTTATCTTGGCACCAAATTTGATGGCTCTAGCTCAAAAACTGTAGAAGATATGGTAAATTTTAGTGTTAAACTAAGTGGGGGCTGGAGGCGGAATGGGTGGGCCTGGCTCCAAAATTTTTGATGCAGTTTTTTGGGGATTGTTAGTAGCTATTTTCTCCCCAAATTTGGTAGTTCTAGCTGTAAGGGCTTGCGAAATAGCTGGATCTATCGGTTTTGCGTTATCGAGTTTATCGATTTGCCAGCCCCCTATTTATCGTAGAGCTCCAATCTTGACACTTTAATTTACTATGCCATAGATAAAGACATTTGCAAAGTTTCAAGTCTCTAGCTAGAAAGGTGTGGAAAAAAGTTGCGTTAATACAGACGGACAGACGGACAGACGGTCAGACGGACAGACGGACAGACACCATGACGGACATTGCACAAAGCCAATATACTCTTTACCTTCGGTATCGAGTATAAAAATTATTTTTTATTTTAATCAAGTATACTAGTATAAACATTTTCATTTTCAGACACCTCAAAATGATTGTTTTCTAAGATTAGAAATAATTTAAATAAATTATTTAGTGCACATTGATTAACTATTTTCTTATGTACTCTGCAATTTGTAAAGAAATTTGGCAATCTCGCTAAACTCTTTTCAAGATATAAATCTATTATTTTGGTGTGTACAAATTTACTTAAGAACTCTTTTTTAACTCTTCCTCTTACTATAACAGTTGTGTATCTATTTAATGGCTTTAGAATATCACCAAGACTTAGATAAGAGATATCACCTTCAGACCAATCTAGTCCGTCAACATACTGTTTGGTTATTTTTAAGGTTTTTCTAGTTACTTCATCCAACTCCCTTATATGGTAGGGTGGTTTAAAGTGGAAAAAATTAGGTATGACGGACCCAGCTTGCATAAATGCTAACTCTTTGATAAACATCTGTCGTTCGTTTCCAAAAACATATTGAAAGTCAACTAGAATACAAGAGTTTCTGTCTAGAATGACCATTTTGCTTCTAATGTTAATAATGTACTGAGAAGCCAAGCGAAAATTAATACCTTAAATAACATGGATGACCTAATTTAATGGTTAGTTTGAAAGAACAGTTAAGACAGGATGGATACGCTTCACTTGAAAAAAAACAAAAATTCAAGGAAATATCAAGATCATGAAATAATTTTTGGATTTGAGTATATTGTTAGTCTAGAGCTTAAACTAAAATGTGGGTTTTCTGCGAGTAGAGAGCTTACACCTATTGTTTGGATGCAGCAACATAAACATAACTTCATTGGATTGCGAAAAGAGGAATGGATTCAACTATTAACGTATTAGGAGTACATCCAAATGAAACTTGAGCACTTTGACTTCTTGATGCCAGATACAATAATTGAACATCCAATGCTTGATACTGTTAAGTGCTTTTTTAAAATTCGAAAAGCGGATAAGCAACGAATACTTATACTCAATCAGTATGGTAATAGAATTGAATTTGATAGCGATTCATGGAGATCGTTTATAAGATTAGGAATTTTTCTAACAACATTTTTGTGTTGGAACACGTTGTTGAAAAATCAAATAAGGAATATATATTATAATTACATTATTCCAAAGTGTTCAGAGATGCGTAAATGTAGTATACAACTTGCAGATTTAGATGCAACTTATGATTATGAGTCGGAAATTGATCTTACTCGTCTATTGTTTGAAATTTCAAAAAAGATGGGTAAAGAAATAAAAAGAGATGTCAATACTTTTAGAACACAATTTCACCAGAATGTGAAACTTGATAAGAAATGGAATGTTTCGAGGAAAGTAAAAATAATCCTTTAAGTCAGTCTTAAATAAACGCTTGCCTAGTATACTTCAAAATGGAGCTAACTTCTAACTTTGGATTTAAAACAATTGTTAAGTAAATCGATGAATTTTCAAAAGAGTTCGATGAAATGATTTTTCCCGAACATCATGAGCTGTTGGAAGAATATCGAGAATTTTTCTTGCAGTACGAAAACTGTCATCTGCTTAAATCTAAATATGGCGAACACCTTTCAGCATGCTGTTGGTCATCCGACCTGGCTATGTGGTTGTTTTTACTACAGTATGCGTCTTATGCCATGTTCACACTATGAAAAGTTAATCTCGTCAGTACGATAATCTACTTGCGATAAACTTATGCGTTCACACATCAAACAGCTGTTTCGCACAAGATTAAGTTTGACAGCTGTTTGTTTACATTTATAAATCAAGCAAACTGAATAGCAAACAGCAGAAAAAATCTAAATTAAAGAAAAGTGAATAAAGATGGCGCCAAATGTTATTCAAATTATATTTTATATGATAAGAATTTTTGATATGGCAAAAATAATGGAGGATCTGCTCAAAACATCAAGAGCACACATAAGTATTGCGCAAATGCAATATAAAATGCACCTCGAGTTGCGTGCAGCCATATGTGAGGGATTTGTAATGAAAAAGTGCTGGATAAAAGTACCATCGCACCAATTAACTCGTTTTTTTTTGCTGCCATTACTTCTTTGTTCTTTTTGTGACAGATAACAGCTGTTCGCATATGATTACTTCTAGCAAATTTAAGTTTTTTCATAGCAATCAGCTTTGAAATATGCAAAAACAGCGCCATCTGTGGTTTTTGTTAAACAAACACAGGGTTGCACTCCAATAATCATCATGATTAAAAGTTAAACACGTCAGTGAAGTGATTACGTTTGACAGTTCTTGTACGAGTTAAACGCGCGTTTACAAGATGATTAGCGCTTGAATCACGTCAACGACGCTAATCGCGTGATTAACTAGTATATCAGAACATGGTATTACAAGACTAGAACGTTTAATTGCGAAATACAGAAACTTGAATAAAAGATTAAACAAAAAACATTTGAGTCAGTAAAAGACAAAATGTATTAATAATAGAATGAAATAAAACATGAAATATTTTAACTATACAATAAGCACATTTATGTATCTTAGTAAAAAAAAAAAATAAAAATAAAAATATTTATAAATAAAATAAATTTTATATTACAACTTTAACCAAAACTATCTCTTTTATTGATTTTGAAGTCAATACAGGATATAAGATTTTCCTAGCAATTGACCAATAGTTAAAACAGATATAAATAAACAAAGGTTAGAAACGTACGCACTAAAAAAGTTGAGTACATGTAAGAAAGAGATGGCGCTAAAAATTTAAATGCAACGGCTACAGGATTGGTTGAGAGTATTCATCTTATGGATAAAGGGGACCAATCAATTAGCACCCCACCTGCTTTTCATAGACGATCGTGTACAGAATAACATGATTGGACTTGTCTTACTAAACTAACATACGGAGGATCACTATCCCCCTCTAACACTTTCTCTCTTTAACACTTTCTCCCTCTAACACTTTCTTTGTCTACAAGTATCAATACTCTTGTTAAGAATCTATGTATTGACCTTGTTGCTGCTGCTTCCCATACTTTGCTCACTGACCCTTACGATCACGAAATTCGTTGTTTATGGCTTGCTTGCGGGTGTGCAAAACAACGCACATCAAACAGGCACTCACTAGACTCTATCCTTGCATTCTTTGTTCACTGATTCTTACTATCATAAAAATTCGTTTTTATACTCGATACCGAAGGTAAAGAGTATATTGGGTTTGTGCAATGTCCGTCATGGTGTCTGTCCGTCTGTCCGTCTGTATGTTCGCAACTTTTTTCCACACCCTTCAAGTTAGAGACTTCAAACTTTGCAAACCCCTTTATCTATGGCATAGTAAATTAAAGTGTCAAGATTGGAGTTCTACGATAACTAGGGGGCTGGCAAATCGATAAACTCGATAACGCAAAATCGATAGATCCAGCTATTTCGCAAGCCCTTACAGCTAGAACTACCAAATTTGGGGAGAAAATAGCTACTAACAATCCCCAAAAAACTGCATCAAAAATGTTGGAGCCACGTCCACCCATTCCGCCCCCAGCCCCCCGCAGTTTAACACTAAAAATGCCTATATCTTCTACAGTTTTTGAGCTAGACCCACCAAATTTGGTGCCAAGATAGGTGTTGACGATCTCCAACCAAATTCATAAAAACTTTGGATGCCACGCCCATCTATACTGCCCTATCCGCCCTCAACCACCCCAACGCTTCGCTAAAAATGGTAGTGCGTGTATCTTCCATAGTGTTTGAGCTAGAGTCACAAAATTTGGTAGGTAGATAACTGGTAACGATCCCCCAAAAACTGCATCAAAGTTTTGGAGCCCCACCCACCCATTCCGCCCCCAGCACCCCCGCAGTTTAAAAACAAAAATGCTTATATCTTTTACAGTTTTTGAGTTAGAGCCACCAAATTTTGTGCCAAAATAAGTAATTATAACCCCCAAAAAAATTCATAAAAACTTTGGATACCACGCCAATCCATACTGCCCAAGCTGCCCCAAACCGCCCCAATGCTTCACTAAAAACGGGAATGCGTGTATTTTCAAAAGCGTTAAGGCTAGAGTCACCAAATTTGGTAGGAAAATAGCTATTAATGATCGTCAAAAAACTGCATCATAGTTTTGGAGCCACGCCCCCCCGTTCCCCAGCCCCCTGCATTTTGAAATCAAAAACGCCTATATTTTCCACATTTTTTTGAGCTAGAGACGCCAAATTTGATGCCAAGATTGGTGATGATGAAACCCAAAAATTTTGGATGGCGGCCCCACCCATACCGCCCCCAGCCCCCCCTTCACCATATTCTACTAACTTTGAGCTAGAGTCACCAAATTTGGTATGAGGATAGCAATTAACATCTTAAATAGATCTGCAGCTAAACTTTGGACGCCACGCCCCCCATACCAGCCCCCAGACCCCAGCCCCCCTTCCACCATATTCTACTAAGTTTGAGATAAAGTCTCCAAATTCCAATCCTTTGTTCTCCACCCCTGGTATTTTTTAAAAGAGTCAAAAAATCAGCGGGGGGTAATAAAAGGGTAAAAAAAAGAAGTAGAAACGTTGCAGTCGACCGCACCCGACTGCGGTATACTCGATACCAGTAATAAAACAGATTAAAAGAGAGCTGATTGCAATGGTGTGTGGATACGGCAGGGGTGTACGCTGCCTCAACGATTGTCTGGTGCAGATGGGGATGCCAAAAAGCTATCTTCCTTCCAAATTTGGTGACTCTAGCTCAAAGTTTGTTAAAGGTAGGGGCTAGGGCAGTATGGGGGCGTGGCATCAAAATTTTTGCTACAGATCTATGTATCATGTCAATAGCTATCCTCAAACCGAATTTGGAGACTTTATCTCAAACTTAGTAGAATATGGTGGAAGGGGGCTGGGGTCTGGGGGCTGGTATGGGGGGCGTGGCGTCCAAAGTTTAGCTGCAGATCTATTTAAGATGTTAATTGCTATCCTCATACCAAATTTGGTGACTCTAGCTCAAAGTTAGTAGAATATGGTGGAAGGGGGGCTGGGGGCTGGTATGGGGGGCGTGGCGTCCAAAGTTTTGGTGTAGATCTATTTATGATGTTAATTGCTATCTTCATACCAAATTTGGTGACTCTAGCTCAAAGTTAGTAGAATATGGTGAAGGGGGGGCTGGGGGCGGTATGGGTGGGGCCGCCATCCAAAATTTTTGGGTTTCATCATCACCAATCTTGGCATCAAATTTGGCGTCTCTAGCTCAAAAAAATGTGGAAAATATAGGCGTTTTTGATTTCAAAATGCAGGGGGCTGGGGAACGGGGGGGCGTGGCTCCAAAACTTTGATGCAGTTTTTTGACGATCATTAATAGCTATTTTCCTACCAAATTTGGTGACTCTAGCCTTAACGCTTTGGAAAATACACGCATTCCCGTTTTTAGTGAAGCATTGGGGCGGTTTGGGGCAGCTTGGGCAGTATGGATTGGCGTGGTATCCAAAGTTTTTATGAATTTTTTTGGGGGTTATAATTACTTATTTTGGCACAAAATTTGGTGGCTCTAACTCAAAAACTGTAAAAGATATAAGCACGTCTGTTTTTAAACTGCGGGGGTGCTGGGGGCGGAATGGGTGGGTGGGGCTCCAAAACTTTGATGCAGTTTTTGGGGGATCGTTACCAGTTATCTACCTACCAAATTTTGTGACTCTAGCTCAAACACTATGGAAGATACACGCACTACCATTTTTAGCGAAGCGTTGGGGTGGTTGAGGGCGGATAGGGCAGTATAGATGGGCGTGGCATCCAAAGTTTTTATGAATTTGGTTGGAGATCGTCAACACCTATCTTGGTACCAAATTTGGTGGGTCTAGCTCAAAAACTGTAGAAGATATAGGCATTTTTAGTGTTAAACTGCGGGGGGCTGGGGGCGGAATGGGTGGGCGTGGCTCCAAAATTTTTGATGCAGTTTTTTGGGGATTGTTAGTAGCTATTTTCTCCCCAAATTTGGTAGTTCTAGCTGTAAGGGCTTGCGAAATAGCTGGATCTATCGATTTTGCGTTATCGAGTTTATCGATTTGCCAGCCCCCTAGTTATCGTAGAACTCCAATCTTGACACTTTAATTTACTATGCCATAGATAAAGGGGTTTGCAAAGTTTGAAGTCTCTAACTTGAAGGGTGTGGAAAAAAGTTGCGAACATACAGACGGACAGACGGACAGACACCATGACGGACATTGCACAAACCCAATATACTCTTTACCTTCGGTATCGAGTATAAAAATTTTTACAGAAATTGGCTGTTGGTCAACATTTGGCCCGAAAGATGAGCGCAAGGGATAGTGAAATAAAAATCTGCTCTCGCGCCTGATTAAAAGGGGTCTACCCCCCCCCAACCTGAAAAGAGCTTTTACTGCCAATTGCACAGTCTATATCTTAGGCTGTCTGTGGTTAAACTAACATTTTAACATTCAAATTTTATATACTTTTGCCAAATATATATCTTTTAAGGCAAAAAATCAGTTCATTGATCATTCCTTTGTAATTGCAAATTGCTAATTAAAACTCCAAGATGAATTCGTTTTTTATTTATTTATTTATTGTTAGCTATGAGCAGCTGAAATGAAATTAAAATTAATATAAAATAGTTGTGTTAAAAATAAATAAATTAAAAGTAAAATTTTAAATCTAGTTGTGGTAAAAATAATTAAATTAAAAGTAAAATTTTAAATCTGAAACCAAATTAAGGTTAAAAAGTTAACGTTAAAGCTCTGGGAAATTCAACAAGAAAATTAGTGGTACAACATTTGTTGCATGGATTGGGAAAAACCTAGAAAAACCCAATCAGACCAGCGGTAGATTAGTGATTAGTGGTTACGATCAGATAAAGAAAAATGGTCGATCGTTTTAGTTCTTGAGTTGAGGTATCCATTAGACACGAGATTAACCATGTTATAGTCAGAACATATAACGCAAAATGGTTCATGAATTAAATAGTTGCTGGAGACTAATGGGTAAAAATTTACGTGTAGATCTAATAGGAACATTTCATTTAATTCGACTTAAAAGAACTGATGAGTCGATTTCTCCATTAATTAGATTAGTGATGAATACTACACCACTACGGTTCAGAAGGGAAGGAAGATTAATTAAAAGAAGTGTTCTTGAAAACGTGGGTAGGTATATCCCAGGACCTCAGTTAAAACTTCTAAGCGCAAACAGAAGAAATTTCTTCTGCACAGATTCAATTCTATCCTGGTGAATCTCGTATTGCGGGGACCGCAAACAAGATCCATACTCCAGGATGGGACGTACTATGAATGTATATAGCGTTTTAGTAGTGTAGAGATCATTAAACTCTTTTGACCACCGCTTGATAAAGCCATGAACTATATGGCCTTATTGACCATCGACGATATGTAAGAATCAAATTTTAATTTGCTATCAAGAGTGATGCCGAAATCTTTAATTTCAAAAACGCAGACAAGTGGTGAAGCATCAAGCAAGTAGTGAGCAGTATGAGGGGTACCTCTACAAAAAGTCATGATTTTACATTTTAAACAATTTAAATTTAAAAAGTTACAACGGCACCAGGCCGACAGTGCACTCAAGTCCGATTGTAGTAAGTTACATAGAGAATCATCATTATAGGTGAAACAAATTTTAACATCATCAGAAAACATATAAACACGAGAGTTAGTAATAACAGCAGGAAGATCGTTAAGTTAAATAATTTATGTAAGGGTTTACAAAGTGAATCCGCACAGAATCTAAGTAAACAACCTGGCACTCCATCTGGGCCAGGCAAAGACGGGTTTGATAGAGTTAAGGTCACTTAGCAGCGTACACTCAGTAATAACTGGGACATATATGCAATTTGAAGTTTGAATTTGAAAAAGAAAGGAATTATTGCAACTATATAAACTCAATGTGTATACTGATTGAAAACACTCAGCAAATAGATCAGACACTGCTTGATCGGAACTTGCATTTGTATTATCAAGGTATACTGAGGATGACAAGCAAGAAGATTTCCGTTTTGAGTTAACAAATTTATAAAAATGTTTCGGATCACAGGGAAAGTTTGATCTGCAACGATTGGGATAATTGTTATAACAAAAAGTTTTAACAGAAATGACATTAGACTTTGCCATAATAAACGAGGAAAAATCTATGGTATTTCCAGACTTTTTTAATTTATTATAAGATTTTGTCTTCACGTTTTTTAATTTTGATAGTTCCCTTGTAAACCAAGGTGATTTCTTTTCATTTTACACAGTTATCTAAATGTGAATTTAAAGTCCTATAAAAAATGGCAATGGCAGTTTCAATATCACTACAAGAATAAAGGTGAGACCAATTAGTATGCTGAAGAAGATCATTCAATTTAGTAAAGTTAGTTTTACGAAAACAACGGGTCTTTAAAAAATTATTACATGCTGGACTGGGGTTAAGAATTTCAAAGGAGACTTCTAAGGTTGGATGGTAGGTATCTTCTGGAAGCACAAGCTGGGGTACTCTACCAACATTACTACAATCCGAGTCAGGAACAAATATCAAATCTAACATTTTATTACTACAGTTATACGTCCTGTTAACTTGTGGTAGACCTAACTCTATAAGGCCATCAATAAAATCATCAGAAGTTGCTGGTAATTGCGCCGAAGATGTGTCATTCGCAGACCATACAGCATGTGGCAAATTAAAATCACCAATTACTATAAGCAACAACAACAACGAGCGGCCGCTTCATGATATTTTAGCATATAGAATCTCAAAACCCGGATGATCATGAGGATGAATCTGTTCAGAGGAAATAGAGGAGTCAACAGCAATGAGAACACCGCTTACTATACTTATAAGTCAAAACGGAATAATCAGATATATCAGGTTTTAACCAGGTTTCTGTGAGTGCAACTATCTGTGAATCAAACGATAAGCTGCTTACATAAAATTTAGAAAGTTTAGTGTTAAGGCCTCGAACATTTTGATAGGCCAAACTAACTACTTTTATTAGTTTTTTGCTGCCAAAGTTGAGGCAACAGGATGGATAACAGGCGGTGCACTACTCATTCTTATACCATTATTTATATTGTTTCGCCTGTCCACATACTCCTTTACCACGAGCTTTGGTGGCCAAAACTTTTCTGAATAAATTGTTGCGAAAAGTTCTGGCGGAACACTCATCTTGAAAGAAGATATGCTTTTATTTCTCATTATAAAAAATACTCAATTTCATTTCGTTTGATATTTTTGCGGGCATGACTGATATCTGCTAAATGTTGAAATTTTATTAAAATAGTCAGTGATAGTCAAATTTCATACATAAATTCTTCCGTGAACATGTTCAGCTTGAGCGTCAGTTCCAAACAACAACAACCGACTGCGGTGTACTTGATACCAGTAATAAAACCGATTAAAAGAAACCTGAGTGCAATGGGGTGCGGATCCGGTAGAGGGTTACGCCACCTCTTTTTAGGATGTCAATCGATCAGATATAAGCATTCTAATTTTTAAAAATCGTGGGGCTGGGAGCGGCATTAGAGGCCGTGGCTCCAATACTTTGAATCTTTTTTTTTGGGGGTCGTTACAAGTTACCTTCCTACCGAATATGATGACTCTAGCTTAATAACTTAGAAAGTAACATGCATGCCCGTCTTTACCGTGGCGCTGTGTTGTTGGATGGCGTGTTGCGGGGGATGGGGTGGATCTGTTTGGGGGTTGGTCGTCTGGTGGGAAAGGCGGTTTTGGTAGCGGTGGCATCAAAATTTTGTACGCAGATCTTTGGGGGTCGTCTATTGCTATTTTCCAACCAAATTTGGTGACTCTAGCTTAATGTTTGCAATATAAGGGGGAAGGAAAACTTGGGGCGGTATGGGGGAGCGTGGCATACAAATTTTTGCTGCAGATCTTTGTATGTTGTCAATTACACTCCTCCTTCCAAATTTGGTGCCTCTACCTCAAAGTTAATATAAAAGATGGAAGGGGTGCTCGGGTCGGTATGGGTGGGGGCGGCATCCAAATTTTTTGGGTTTCTTTATCTGGCTCTAGCTGTGAAAGATATAGGCGTTTCTGATTTCAATATGCAGGGGCTGGGAAACTGAGGGGCGTGGCTCAAATACTTTGATGCAGTTTTTTTAAGGATTGTTACCAGTTAGCTTCCTACCAAATTTGGTGACTCTAGCTCAAACACTATGAAAGAAACACGAATGACCGTTTTTAGCGAAGCGTTGGGGCGGTTGTGGGCGGCTAGGGCATTTGGGATAGGCGTGGCAACCAAAGTTTTTATGATTTTTTTTGAGGGTCGTCATCAGAGAGCTGCAACGATCAGAACATTTTCTTCGGATTTTTCGGATTTTTTTGTAATTCTTCCACTTGTTCATAAATTGTCAAATCATAATAGTTGAGACGGTTTAAGAAATTATATACAATTGATACGCACACATTTCAAAGTGCAGCATCAGCAGTATCAGTATTCATGTTTTTAGTTTTATGACACTAGCCAACGACTTTGGCGACTCAACATTCAAAAAGTTTTTCAAAATTGCATTTCTGTCGATGTCGTTTGCCGCCGAGACAGAAAAAGGGAAAATTTCAAAAATATCAAAAACCTCGACAGGCAGGCCCGGCAAGCAAAGAAATAAACGCACACACACCCAAATAAAAAAAATTTTTACAGAAATTGGCTGTTGGTCAACATTTGGCCCGAAAGATGAGCGCAAGGGATAGTGAAATAAAAATCTGCTCTCGCGCCTGATTAAAAGGGGTCTACCCCCCCCAACCTGAAAAGAGCTTTTACTGCCAATTGCACAGTCTATATCTTAGGCTGTCTGTGGTTAAACTAACATTTTAACATTCAAATTTTATATACTTTTGCCAAATATATATCTTTTAAGGCAAAAAATCAGTTCATTGATCATTTCTTTGTAATTGCAAATTGCTAATTAAAACTCCAAGATGAATTCGTTTTTTATTTATTTATTTATTGTTAGCTATGAGCAGCTGAAATGAAATTAAAATTAATATAAAATAGTTGTGTTAAAAATAAATAAATTAAAAGTAAAATTTTAAATCTAGTTGTGGTAAAAATAATTAAATTAAAAGTAAAATTTTAAATCTGAAACCAAATTAAGGTTAAAAAGTTAACGTTAAAGCTCTGGGAAATTCAACAAGAAAATTAGTGGTACAACATTTGTTGCATGGATTGGGAAAAACCTAGAAAAACCCAATCAGACCAGCGGTAGATTAGTGATTAGTGGTTACGATCAGATAAAGAAAAATGGTCGATCGTTTTAGTTCTTGAGTTGAGGTATCCATTAGACACGAGATTAACCATGTTATAGTCAGAACATATAACGCAAAATGGTTCATGAATTAAATAGTTGCTGGAGACTAATGGGTAAAAATTTACGTGTAGATCTAATAGGAACATTTCATTTAATTCGACTTAAAAGAACTGATGAGTCGATTTCTCCATTAATTAGATTAGTGATGAATACTACACCACTACGGTTCAGAAGGGAAGGAAGATTAATTAAAAGAAGTGTTCTTGAAAATGGGGATAGGTCTATCCCAGGAACTCAGTTAAAACTTCTAAGCGCAAACAGAAGAAATTTCCTCTGCACAGATTCAATTCTATCCTGGTGAAGCCCGTACTGCGGGGACCACAAACAAGATCCATACTCCAGGATGGGACGTACTATGATTGTATATAGCGTTTTAATGGTAAAGAGATCATTAAACTCTTTTGACCACCGCTTGATAAAGCCAAAAACATTTATGGCCTTATTGACCATCGACGATATGTAAGAATCAAATTTTAATTTGCTATCAAGAGTGATGCCAAAAAGCGGACAAGTGGTGAAGCATCAAGCAAGTAGCGAGCAGTATGAGGGGTACCTCTATTAAGTCATAACTTTACATTTTGAACAATTTAAATTTAGAAAGTTACAACGGCACCAGGCCGACACAGTGCACCCAAGTCCGATTGTAGTAAGTTACATAGAGAATCATCGTTATAGGTGAAACAAATTTTAACATCATCAGAAAACATATAAACACGAGAGTTAGTAATAACAGCAGGAAGATCGTTAAGTTAAATAATTTATGTAAGGGTTTACAAAGTTAATCCGCACAGAATCTAAGTAAACAACCTGGCACTCCATCTGGGCCAGGCAAAGACGGGTTTGATAGAGTTAAGGTCACTTAGCAGCGTACACTCAGTAATAACTGGGACATATATGCAATTTGAAGTTTGAATTTGAAAAAGAAAGGAATTATTGCAACTATATAAACTCAATGTGTATACTGATTGAAAACACTCAGCAAATAGATCAGACACTGCTTGATCGGAACTTGCATTTGTATTATCAAGGTATACTGAGGATGACAAGCAAGAAGATTTCCGTTTTGAGTTAACAAATTTATAAAAATGTTTCGGATCACAGGGAAAGTTTGATCTGCAACGATTGGGATAATTGTTATAACAAAAAGTTTTAACAGAAATGACATTAGACTTTGCCATAATAAACGAGGAAAAATCTATGGTATTTCCAGACTTTTTTAATTTATTATAAGATTTTGTCTTCACGTTTTTTAATTTTGATAGTTCCCTTGTAAACCAAGGTGATTTCTTTTCATTTTACACAGATATCTAAATGTGAATTTAAAGTCCTATAAAAAATGGCAATGGCAGTTTCAATATCACTACAAGAATAAAGGTGAGACCAATTAGTATGCTGAAGAAGATCATTCAATTTAGTAAAGTTAGTTTTACGAAAACAACGGGTCTTTAAAAAATTATTACATGCTGGACTGGGGTTAAGAATTTCAAAGGAGACTTCTAAGGTTGGATGGTAGGTATCTTCTGGAAGCACAAGCTGGGGTACTCTACCAACATTACTACAATCCGAGTCAGGAACAAATATCAAATCTAACATTTTATTACTACAGTTATACGTCCTGTTAACTTGTGGTAGACCTAACTCTATAAGGCCATCAATAAAATCATCAGAAGTTGCTGGTAATTGCGCCGAAGATGTGTCATTCGCAGACCATACAGCATGTGGCAAATTAAAATCACCAACCACTATAAGCAACAACAACAACGAGCGGCCGCTTCATGATATTTTAGCATATAGAATCTCAAAACCCGGATGATCATGAGGATGAATCTGTTCAGAGGAAATAGAGGAGTCAACAGCAATGAGAACACCGCTTACTATACTTATAAGTCAAAACGGAATAATCAGATATATCAGGTTTTAACCAGGTTTCTGTGAGTGCAACTATCTGTGAATCAAACGATAAGCTGCTTACATAAAATTTAGAAAGTTTAGTGTTAAGGCCTCGAACATTTTGATAGGCCAAACTAACTACTTTTATTAGTTTTTTGCTGCCAAAGTTGAGGCAACAGGATGGATAACAGGCGGTGCACTACTCATTCTTATACCATTATTTATATTGTTTCGCCTGTCCACATACTCCTTTACCACGAGCTTTGGTGGCCAAAACTTTTCTGAATAAATTGTTGCGAAAAGTTCTGGCGGAACACTCATCTTGAAAGAAGATATGCTTTTATTTCTCATTATAAAAAATACTCAATTTCATTTCGTTTGATATTTTTGCGGGCATGACTGATATCTGCTAAATGTTGAAATTTTATTAAAATAGTCAGTGATAGTCAAATTTCATACATAAATTCTTCCGTGAACATGTTCAGCTTGAGCGTCAGTTCCAAACAACAACAACCGACTGCGGTGTACTTGATACCAGTAATAAAACCGATTAAAAGAAACCTGAGTGCAATGGGGTGCGGATCCGGTAGAGGGTTACGCCACCTCTTTTTAGGATGTCAATCGATCAGATATAAGCATTCTAATTTTTAAAAATCGTGGGGCTGGGAGCGGCATTAGAGGCGTTGGCTCCAATACTTTGAATCTTTTTTTTTGGGGGTCGTTACAAGTTACCTTCCTACCGAATATGATGACTCTAGCTTAATAACTTAGAAAGTAACATGCATGCCCGTCTTTACCGTGGCGCTGTGTTGTTGGATGGCGTGTTGCGGGGGATGGGGTGGATCTGTTTGGGGGTTGGTCGTCTGGTGGGAAAGGCGGTTTTGGTAGCGGTGGCATCAAAATTTTGTACGCAGATCTTTGGGGGTCGTCTATTGCTATTTTCCAACCAAATTTGGTGACTCTAGCTTAATGTTTGCAATATAAGGGGGAAGGAAAACTTGGGGCGGTATGGGGGAGCGTGGCATACAAATTTTTGCTGCAGATCTTTGTATGTTGTCAATTACACTCCTCCTTCCAAATTTGGTGCCTCTACCTCAAAGTTAATATAAAAGATGGAAGGGGTGCTCGGGTCGGTATGGGTGGGGGCGGCATCCAAATTTTTTGGGTTTCTTTATCTGGCTCTAGCTGTGAAAGATATAGGCGTTTCTGATTTCAATATGCAGGGGCTGGGAAACTGAGGGGCGTGGCTCAAATACTTTGATGCAGTTTTTTTAAGGATTGTTACCAGTTAGCTTCCTACCAAATTTGGTGACTCTAGCTCAAACACTATGAAAGAAACACGAATGACCGTTTTTAGCGAAGCGTTGGGGCGGTTGTGGGCGGCTAGGGCATTTGGGATAGGCGTGGCAACCAAAGTTTTTATGATTTTTTTTGAGGGTCGTCATCAGAGAGCTGCAACGATCAGAACATTTTCTTCGGATTTTTCGGATTTTTTTGTAATTCTTCCACTTGTTCATAAATTGTCAAATCATAATAGTTGAGACGGTTTAAGAAATTATATACTATTGATACGCACACATTTCAAAGTGCAGCATCAGCAGTATCAGTATTCATGTTTTTAGTTTTATGACACTAGCCAACGACTTTGGCGACTCAACATTCAAAAAGTTTTTCAAAATTGCATTTCTGTCGATGTCGTTTGCCGCCGAGACAGAAAAAGGGAAAATTTCAAAAATATCAAAAACCTCGACAGGCAGGCCCGGCAAGCAAAGAAATAAACGCACACACACCCAAATAAAAAAATTTTTTACAGAAATTGGCTGTTGGTCAACATTTGGCCCGAAAGATGAGCGCAAGGGATAGTGAAATAAAAATCTGCTCTCGCGCCTGATTAAAAGGGATCTACCCCCCCCAACCTGAAAAGAGCTTTTACTGCCAATTAACAGTCTATATCTTAGGCTGTCTGTGGTTAAACTAACATTTTAACATTCAAATTTTATATACTTTTGCCAAATATATATCTTTTAAGGCAAAAAATCAGTTAATTGATCATTCCTTTGTAATTGCAAATTGCTAATTAAAACTCCAAGATGAATTCGTTTTTTATTTATTTATTTATTGTTAGCTATGAGCAGCTGAAATGAAATTAAAATTAATATAAAATAGTTGTGTTAAAAATAAATAAATTAAAAGTAAAATTTTAAATCTAGTTGTGGTAAAAATAATTAAATTAAAAGTAAAATTTTAAATCTGAAACCAAATTAAGGTTAAAAAGTTAACGTTAAAGCTCTGGGAAATTCAACAAGAAAATTAGTGGTACAACATTTGTTGCATGGATTGGGAAAAACCTAGAAAAACCCAATCAGACCAGCGGTAGATTAGTGATTAGTGGTTACGATCAGATAAAGAAAAATGGTCGATCGTTTTAGTTCTTGAGTTGAGGTATCCATTAGACACGAGAATAAACCATGTTATAGTCAGAACATATAACGCAAAATGATTCATGAATTAAATAGTTGCTGGAGACTAATGGGTAAAAAGTTACGTGTAGATCTAATAGGAACATTTCATTTAATTCGACTTAAAAGAACTGATGAGTCGATTTCTCCATTAATTAGATTAGTGATGAATACTACACCACTACGGTTCAGAAGGGAAGGAAGATTAATTAAAAGAAGTGTTCTTGAAAATGGGGATAGGTCTATCCCAGGAACTCAGTTAAAACTTCTAAGCGCAAACAGAAGAAATTTCCTCTGCACAGATTCAATTCTATCCTGGTGAAGCCCGTACTGCGGGGACCACAAACAAGATCCATACTCCAGGATGGGACGTACTATGATTGTATATAGCGTTTTAATGGTAAAGAGATCATTAAACTCTTTTGACCACCGCTTGATAAAGCCAAAAACATTTATGGCCTTATTGACCATCGACGATATGTAAGAATCAAATTTTAATTTGCTATCAAGAGTGATGCCAAAAAGCGGACAAGTGGTGAAGCATCAAGCAAGTAGCGAGCAGTATGAGGGGTACCTCTATTAAGTCATAATTTTACATTTTGAACAATTTAAATTTAGAAAGTTACAACGGCACCAGGCCGACACAGTGCACCCAAGTCCGATTGTAGTAAGTTACATAGAGAATCATCGTTATAGGTGAAACAAATTTTAACATCATCAGAAAACATATAAACACGAGAGTTAGTAATAACAGCAGGAAGATCGTTAAGTTAAATAACTTATCTAAGGGTTTACAAAGTGAATCCGCACAGTATCTAAGTAAACAACCTGGAACTCCATCTGGGCCAGGCAATAAGACTGGTTTGATAGAGTTAAGGTCACTTAGCAGCGTACACTCAGTAATAACTGGGACATATATGCAATTTGATGTTTGATTTTGAAAAGGAAAGGAATTACTGCAACTATATAAACTCAATGTGTATGCTGATTCAAAACACTCAGCAAATAGATCAGCCACTGCTTGATCGGAACTTGCATTTGTATTATCAAGGTAAACCGAGGATGGCAAGCATGAAGATTTCCGTTTTGAGTTAACAAGTTTCTAAAACTGTTTCGGATCGCGCGAAAAGTTTGATCTGCAACGATTGGGATAATTGTTATAACAAAAAGTGTTAACAAAAATGACATTAGACTTTGCCATAATATACGAGGAAAAATCTATGGTATTTCCAGATTTTTTTAATTTTTTATGTGTAAACATCTATAGGCGCGGTAGGGTAAAAAGTCAAAGCCAATACAAACTTAAAAACTCAATATAAAAAAAAAGTAAGACGTTTTCGATTGTTTATGAACGACTCTGTGTGGAAATGCGTTTGCCTTCTGATGTTTGTATTAGTTCCTAACATATGCCACATTTCATATTGACACAGCTGATTGACATTTGCTCGATTGGTTTGTGACCGTACTACACTTAAACAACTGATCGGGTTGTGTCCATACTACATATGCACTTCTGATCGGTCGATTAAAGTGAACAATTACAAATATTAATTTCCAAGAAAAAGTGATATTATATCAACGCAATGCAGGTAATTTTCAAAACTATTAGTCATAGGTCAAATGTTATTATAAATGAACATTGTAGAGAACATTACAAACACCAACTGCATCAAGAAGAGCCAGAAACGCTGCATGTCAACGGGCCTACCGAGAGCGTCAACGCCAAAAAGAAATTGATAGATTGCTGTACTGAACTTAAATTATTATCCGGGCTTAAAACACATTGCATTACAGTATACAAACAGCAAACAATATAATCAAATTCTTGCTCTATACTCTACTGCCGTACACGGAAGATGGTGCACGAGAATTAGGCAACAATTTTCAGACCATGCCTATTATCTTGGGTTAAGATTTTAATATTAGTTTCGCGGATACTGAAGCACTTCCACTCCTTAAATATTTATTCGATGTTTTTAAAATGACAATGAATAATTCAGTGGATATTTCAACCACAGCCAAGTTCACTGCTATTGATGCCGTTTTTTCTAGATACCTGACAAGTATTGAAACATTGGTTTACAATAAGAGATATTTTAGCTATCATAAGCATATTTTAAGAATTGCATCATAAGAATAGTAAAGTTTTACATATTCAACAATATAAATATACATATGTATATTAATTTAAATATATACTTCTTTATACTGCACATTGATATGTTTACACATCTACCTTGAGTACAAACACTCTATAATTTTTATAAGATCTTGTCTTCACGTTGTTTAATTTTGATAGTTCCCTTGTAAACCAAGGTGGTTTCTTTTCATTTCACACAGATATCTAAATGTGAATTCAAAGTTCTATAAAAAATGGCAATGGCAGTTTCAATATCACTACAAGAATAAAGGTGAGACCAATTAGTATTGTGAGGTAGGCCCAAGGCGAGCCTCCCACACATAGGAATTACTTATTAAATTGTTACTTACTATGAATATTACTTACTATGAATTAAGCCTTATTATGAATTATTAAGTTTGTCGAATTATCACTTGTTACGAACAATTAATAGATATAAGATAATTAATAGATATAAGACAATTAATAGATATAGAACATGATTAACAGACAAAGGAATTAATAAATATGAGACAAACACCAGCGAAAAAAATAAAAGAACAAACAAAGTTTAACGATGCACCACAACACCGCGCGACAAAAGAGCCGCGACGCAAAGCAATGCGACGAAAGAGCGAGGGCACGCTCGCGTCATGCGACCCAATTGTCGCGAGCAAGGGCAGAACAGAAGCGCGCTGACCTCAAGTGCGAGACCGGCAAGGCAGTTAGTGGGAGAGCACGCAAATTAGCAGACGCGATCGCGGAGTAACAAATAAGAAAGGGAAAGAGTACGAAATAAGATTTGAGAAATTAAGGTGTGAGTACCATGAAAGTATTCGAATAATAAAAGGTGAAAAATCTAAGCGTTTTTAGATTTTTAAATATAATACAAAATTGTGAGACGCGGTTTTTTCTGACATATGCGAATTTAATAATGTGGTGGCTTCAAGATTATTACGACAATTGAATTCTAGCTTAGTCTAAACGGAGTGCGTGGGCCACAGGCGACCGCACGCAACACCAATTCGCCGTCGGCAGATTGCCGATCGGCTTGCGAGGTGATTACAACTAAGAGTACATGCTACAGACTTCAATTTCTCTTAACTAACTTATGCTACGATTTCAATTTCTCTTAACTAACTTACAACTAATAATGTAATATTATAAGAGTGGTAGATTCAAGTTAGTTCTACTTCAACATTCCGGCCCCGTTGATGGCCTCCGGTCTTCAACAATCCTTCAACAATTTGGGAGCGGTGCCAGCTTATGAATTGGCCGTTTAATGACGCCAGCCGGCGTTCTTACTTCGGCCACCCGCACCTTGCCGTGCTCCCCTGCTATGGCCCGTGTAACGCGCCCGATGATCCACCGTTGAGGGGGGGTGTTGTCGTCTTGGACGAGCACGACCGCCCCTTCTGCCAGATTGGCCTCGCCCCTGCTCCATTGGGCCCGTTGCTGCAGGCTGAGCAGGTAGTCCCTGGACCACTTGCGCCAGAAGTGCAGTTTGAGCACCAACAACTGTCGCCACCTCTTCAAAAATGCGTGTGCGTGCTTGTTGTTGGGCTCGTCTGGCGTGGATCCGTGCGGCAGCCCCAGCAACGGCTGGCCGATGAGGAAGTGCCCTGGCGTCAGCGTTTCCCCATCGTTGGGATCGCTGACGTCTGCCATGAGTGGCCTGGAGTTTAGCAACGCTTCCACGTCCACCAGATGCGTGCTCAACTCGTCGGGCGTCAGCTTGGCGTCGCCTGCCCCACGCACCAGCCTGTGATTGGCAGCCTTGACAGCTGCTTCCCACAGTCCGCCGAAGCGCGGTGCCCTCGGAGGGATAAATCTCCAATCCACAGCCCTCTCCGCTGCGTACTCCTGTAGCTTCCCTTGCGTTTGGCGAAAGGCTGCCTGCAACTCCTGGAGCACGTTGCTCGCTCCCACGAAATTCGTCGCGTTGTCGCTGTAGATGGTCTCCGGCAGCCCTCTCCTCCCAATGAACCTTTTAAAAACGTTAAGAAAGGCGTCAGTGGAAAGATCTGTCACTAATTCCAAATGGACCGCCTTTGAGGCGAAACAAACAAAAACGGCAACGTACATCTTTACGGGTGGTCTACCTCTAATTTTGTGGCTAACATGAAAAGGCCCACAGAAGTCTACGCCGGACACTCTGAATGGCCGACGTTCACGAAGACGGTCTGCTGGCAGGTTTCCCATTATCTGCCCCAACAATTTTGGCTTATAGCGAAAACAGTGTACGCAATTTCTAACAATTTGCAGCTCATAAGCTTCGGGCATTGACCAACCAAACTTGCTGTCTTAACAACCCAACAATAACCTTAGCACCAGCATGGTAGTGCCTAAGATGCAAATGCCTAATAAAGTGGCTTACGAATTCCGAACACTTTGGTAGCAACAAAGGGAACTTAGAATCATATGACATAGGGCCGTGTAGCAAACGCCCTCCTACTCGAATTAACTCAAATTTAATGCC
>JAWNNU010000693.1:0-15141 GCA_035044585.1 Scaptomyza polygonia | reverse complement strand
TTTTTATTATAATTTTTAAATTATTTTTATTTCCATGTCGGCTGCTCATAGCTGACAATAAATAAATAAATAAATAAATTGCTAAAATCCTAAAAGTGCGACAAGTCAGTTAATGCCATAACAATAACCACTCATACAAACGAGCTGGATATACATACATGAGCACACACATGCAAATGCAAGGCATAGGGAAAAATATAAAAAATCTAGGCAAAGCACAAAGCGCAACCAAACCAAACTCACATGTATTCATATACTAATGCATTTTTCCCGTTGGTTGCCTACCCCCCGCGCGCCCTCTCTATCTACAAACAGCTCACACTGGCTGCGAGCTCGTTCACATATGAACGCATACATATGCACAACGATTGGATCCAGCGCCTCGAGTCTGCTGTTGCTCAACGTTCGCAAGCAAAGCAGGCAAAGGAATGACTTGCAGTTTCTGCGCTGCACACTTTGTCTGCAAAAATTTGAGGCGAGAGAGTTCTGCAAAGCGCTCTTTTTGCTCTTTTGTCTGCCTGGAACTGATCTCACTGGTACTGAATGATAAACTTCGCCGTACTGAATAAATGCTCTATATTATTTTCTGCTTAGTGATATAACACAATAAGTGGTGGCGGAGAATGGAGTTGGAAACACTTGTTAGGTTTATTATATTTTAAATTTACTTTGTTGCCGCCAAAAAATGGAACCCATTTTTTCTTTTCTATTTAATATATGTATGTATGTACGTACATATATGTATGTAAGGAGACAAAACGGACAAAATATAAATGGAAAATGTGCAAGTAATAATTTTATTAGGAAAGGTTAAACGGGCTACGTTTAATACAGTTCGACCTCGCTTAACGCAACCTATTAGAATTTGGCCTGTTGCGAAAAATGAAGTGGTGGCGAAAACCGAGGGATAATCTATTGTTGGCTACGAGACCTTTTTCCAAAAGTAGATGCATTTTCTTATCATTTAAATCAAAGTAAATCGAGTTTATCTGCAAGGATTTAATTTTAATTTATCAAGTTTTTGATAAAATTAGAAATTGTTGTCTGTACTTTGTATGATTTCCTTAGAAAGTTGCGTAAAATGAGCTAAATCTTTTTCAAGTTAAGAATTTTGGTGTTGCAATTATCGAGGAGTTGCGTTTAACGAGTGTTGCGTTGAGCTAGGTCGTACTGTACTTAATAAAGTTACTTGTGCATATATAAATAATATATGTTGTTGGAAAATATATAACTTATCTGGTTTAAAATAGAGGTGTGTAGTTGTGTTGTTGAAGAGTGCATGTAGATGTCGTATGGTTGTAGATGTGTTTTCACCGTAGCTTGCTGGGGCGAGTGATAATTATTATAATCGAAATAATTGAATCCGGCTCGAAGGACCATGAAAATGTGGAGGGGTGGATTAACAATTAACCTTCACACACGACGAATTGAAAAATAAATATATCTTGCGGGTTTTGTATTTAGAACTTCTTTTATTGAACTTGTAAAGAGTACTGATTTGGAAAGCCTACTGAGCATGCTCAGCAGGCTGTTAACAGGCTAATTACATTGCAAAGCTTGGAAACAAGAGCGCGAGCTTTCATACTCTGCACTATGGGGCATTTTGCCAAAAAACTAGCATTTATTCATTTTCTGAAAGTTCTAAAATTAAGTAACTGTTAATGCAAACCTGTTGTAAAAACATTGAACTTTTATGTTACATAGCAGAAATTTTTAGTTAACCGACCTATGTTAATTTTTTAACATTTGAATTCAGCTGTTTTAACATGTCAGCGGACGCGCTGACTAACTGCAAATTTTGAACGTGATTGAAAGTTAACAAATTGTAAAATAAACGCAAGCAATTAATAAACTGGCGATGCAAGTTAAAAATAAAGGTTAGTACTGTGTGTTTTGCATCATTTGTTTCATGTTTAATGCGTGTCGTTTTTCAGAAAGTGATGTCCACCTTGCAATTGTTAGTTGTATGTGTAGTTCACATTGTGTACCACCATTTTGTAGGTCTGTTAATTCCTAACCCTAATTTGTACTTTTTTGCACTTTTTGAGAAATTCAATTTTTTAGGAAACCTCACTATTTCGAATGCAACCTCAGTATTGTTTGCAGTGTGGCGAAACAAGAAGTTATGCTATGATAAACAGAAGGCTGTTTATGATTTTATTAGAGGATTGGTTGAAAAAAGCATTTTGAGAAGAACGAAAGCTTTATAAAGGAAAAAGTTCGCATGTTTTGCGTAAATTTATCATTCATTTTTGATAAATGCAAAAGAAATGCAAATGTGTTTGCAAATAAGCATGCGAAATGGCTTAAGAGCAAAATTAGTTTTACCTCCAATGTTAGATGTCACAAAAGCACTTCAAAAATCAAATCACGTGGTCGTTCAAGAACAACGTTTGTGATTAAAGGGCCTAGAGGACAAAGAAAGGAAGCAGGCGATCTGGCTAAATCGCAAGAAGCAAACGTGCTTTTGCTAGTTCGGGCGGCCGGCATGGCTGCTCGTAAGCGAGGACTTATAGATCTAGCATTCGTACTAAAAAAATTATCTATAAATCCCGAAAAAGCCAAGTACTTTAGGGAAGTTTTGGCGTTTGAAAAACCCGTACGATGTCCAACAGAGGAGGCCCATGCACTGATTTTGGGCTATGGTTTCACAAAGGATCAGTATTGTGCTTTTCGAGAAGACGCAAAAAGTAGAAACGCTGCCATTTACCCAACATACAAAGATGTCACGCAGAAGAAAAAAGATTGCCGACCCTTTCAAATTGTTGTAGATGACTCCGTAGCTAAGGTTCCTTTGCAAGAGCTCTTAAACCACACAACTGCTCGTATAGTGACGGTGAAATTGAAAACTTGAGATGTTGTAAGGTGATTATAAATAATAATCAATGCATTTATATTAGGTTTAGTCTTTACTTGACAGTAATAGATGGAAAAGTGCTTAATGCCTTAACAGAAACAAAATCCAATCAAGCCTGTCCTATTTGCAATGCAACACCAAAAGATTTTCTTGCAGAGAAAAATTTCAAATGCCTGAAATTTGTTCCATTATTGGACAATTTAAAGATAGGAGTGAGTCCGCTGCATTGCTGGATCAGATTTTTTGAATTTGTTACCCATGCTGGATACAAAATAAGCATTAAAAAATGGAGAGTAACGGGTGCAGAAGATAAGCTTATAGTTTCCGAAAGAAAAGCTTCAATGCAGCGAATGTTTTGGGAGAAGCTCTCGTAAAAGGTTGATCAACCAAAACAGGCGGGGTTCGGAAGCACTAATGTTGGCAACACAGCGCGCCGTGCATTTAACAATTATAAAATATTTTCCGAAATAACTGGTGTTAACGAGCAGCTGATTTTGAACATGAGAACTATTCTTATATGTTTATCATGTCAATTGCCAATCAATTTGAAGAAATTCGAATCATTTTGTCACAAAACCGGTGAACTTATTATTGAAAACTATCCTTGGCTTCCTATGACAGCAACAGTTCATAAAATAATTGTCCACTCGAGGGACATTATCGAAAATACAGTACTTCCAATCGGCTATTTTGGTGAAGAGGCTGCTGAGTCACGAAATAAAATTTATAAGTCTGACAGACTTCACCATGCGAGAAAGCACAGCCGTCTTAGTAATTTTACTGACGTTTATATGAGGGCTATGGATACTTCAGACCCAATTGTATCTTCAATAAATCTTTAGAGGCGCATTCGCAAGCATAAGCGTTTTCCTCTGCCACCGGAAGTTAAAGAGCTACTGGAATGCAATTTAATAAGCGCGGATGATTCTATAGATCTAGATGAATTAGAAGAGGAAGAATGCCTTGAACATATATTTAACACAGACGTTGCAGAGGAAGAAATAGCTGATTTTTATACAGATATGTAATTATGAGCCTGATCTAGTATGAAAATTATCTTATTATAAAGTTAAACAAAATTATGTTAAAGTTCCATCTTATAACTAGCTATAATGAATAAAAAAAAAAATAAAATAAAATGGGCGTTGATGGTGCCACGCCCCCATTTGCAAAAAAAAAAAAAATTAAGGTGTGAATATCATAGGAAAAAAAAACAGAACCAAAATATCTTGCGTGGTTCCCGAGAAATGCCAATTTTTCATCCGGGAATTCGAATATTTACCGATTGTTCCTATGGGAGCTATATGATATAGTTAACCGATGTCGATGATATTTTGCAACGATATTAGAACTATGAAAACTTGCTTAACTGTCAGATTTGAACCTTATATATTAGAAAACAAAAATAATACAAAACATATTTTTTGAAAAAGGGGCGGTGACACGCCCACTTTATAAAAAACGATTTCCTGTGGTTCTTAAAACCCCAACGCAAAAAACCAAATCGAAAAATCTCGCTTGGTTCCCGAGTTATTAATTAATGCCAGTTTTTTGGCAAAATGCCCCATAGTGCTCTGTTAGGGTGGGGAGCTGCAGATGTCACTGCCTACTTTTCGGCTTAAACAAGCATCATTAGCTTAAGGCCTGTTTACTCAAGACATAACTTAAGAAAAAATAACTTAAGAGTCAGCTGACTCAATCTACCTTATGGCTCTCAATGTAAGCGTTTACTCTCAACATAAAATAACTTATCTTAATTATGAACCTGCAGGTTGCAGAAATAACTATATAAATAATAATTTTCTTACGTCGAACAGTGTTGATTTACGAACAGCTGTTCGAAAACAGTCTTGCAAAACGTTAGTCAACAACGTTTAACAATTAAACATCCAGTTCAAAATTTTTGTATAATGATATAATGTTCATATACATTGCAAAGGCTACTGCTGTTTTTTTTATCCATTATTATAAAGTCACTTTGCTGCTGCTTTGATGCTGTTGTGGTCAATATGTGATACCGCGTTTATTTTTCTTTGTTTAACAACACTGCTCACATAGTTATACAGCACTGCCGCACTGATTTATTAAGTTAATTTATATCGAGAGTAAATGCAACTATTCGTTAAGATATTTTTTATTAAGATAAGTTATTTTTTTTAAGTTATGTCTAGAGTAAACAGGCCTTAATCCATCACTTACGTCAATGTAAGTTCTATGCAAAACAAAAACAGTTTCAGAAGGGAGCGCACTTTTTGGTCAACTTCGATTATTTGTAGTATCGCTACTTTTTCCGAACGCTCATTATTGCTAAATTGTTACTTGAATGGAGTTCAAATTGCATTTGCGATAAACTTTTTATTTTATTATTATTATAGTTTTTTTTTTAAGTTTTATTTTTATTGTTGCAATTTGCTTTTGATTTAATGCACTGTACATATAATGCATAATTGCGCATCTCTGCATTTTTCACACAGTAATCGATCTGAAATATCGATACACTACTACATTGCAAAGTGTGGCAGCACTAACAGCTGACAGGGAGGACTTTTCGTGGCGCAAAATATATCTCATTTTTTGAGCTACTGGCCGGCATAAAGAAGATAACTTCAAAATGTTGCGTTTTCTCAGCTGCCTGATCATTGGAAATAAGTCGCGGTTTCTTTGCAAACAATAAAATATGTATATATAATGTGAAATCGAGCTCAAGAATGCAACATTTTTCTCGATGCAACCATTTAAATAGTGATCATTTTGTACTTCATTCTATAACATTGAAAAATTTAAGCCTATTTATTTCAATCAAAAGCTATTGTATCCCTTACACGAATTCGCCTGATTTTCATGGCCATATAAAGCAAATGCTATGGTGTTACTGCAAGGCGATAAAATCTACGTAGATCACTGCTTTCAAGCGGCGAAAAAATTCCCCTCTTCCGGATTAGGATGAAGCCAGATTTCAATTCCATGTAATGTAGTTCTTGTTCTTTGTTGAAAGTCATTGCGAAAACGATTTTCACCGGGAACAGCAAACGTTTGAGTTCGAATGTCATATCTGTCGTGATCATTGGGATACGTGGTAACAGTACAACAGTACCAGTCTTTTCAAATCAAAATTGTTGCCGATTTACATTGTTCATTTTCTAGACTGATATCCTTGCAAAGCCGGGGTGGATTTATGTTTCGAAGAAGAATGGTGGCGTGCCAATCTTTCTACTCGATACCGAAGGTAAAGAGTATATTGGGTTGGTGCAATGTCCGTCATGGTGCCTATCCGCCTTTCCGTCTGTCCGTTTGTATCAACGCAACTATTTTCCACACTCTTTAAGCTAGACACTTGAAACTTTGCAAATGTCTTTATCTATGGCAAAGTAAATTAAGTGTCAAGATTGGAGTTCTTTGACAACTAGGGGGCTGGCAAATCGATAAACTCAACGCAAAATCGATAAACCCACCTATTTCGCACGCCCTTACAGCTAGAACTACCAAGATAGCTACTAACAACCCCGAAAAACTGCATTAAAAGTCATGGAGTCACACTCACCTATTCTGCCCCCAGCCCCAAGGCAGTTTGTATTAGAAACGCCTATACCTTCTACAGTTGTTGAGCTAGATCCCCAAATTTGAAGATAAGATAGATGTTGACGACCCCCAATGTTCATAAAAACGTTGGGTGCCACGCCCATCCATGCTGCCCTATTCGCCACCAACCACCCCAACGCTTCGCTTTAATCGGTAATGCGTGTATCTTCCATTACGTAGGCAGATAATTGTTAACGACCCCAAAAAACCTGCGTTTAAGTTTTGGAGCCAACGCCACCACATTCCCCCTTTAATTAAGCTTCAAATAAAAATATTTCTTTGAATTGAAACGAGTTGTCGCTAAAAATCTCTCTGTGCAATTAGTAAAAAAATTTAAGGGCAGTAATAATTCTGTCAGGTGGTAATTCCTTGAAAACCAGATCGCCTCTTTTCCCAAAAAACTTAAATTGTTTTCCCTGAAAAATTGGATTGTTTTATATATATTTTAATTAGCTAAAAACATTTAATAAATATATAAATAAATTAAATAATGTAACCACTTTTTCTGCAACGTTAGTTAAAAATTGTATTAAACATTCACTTGGCTTATTTAGTCTGGCAAGTTGTCATTGGAGCCAAGGCTGATAGGGCTGGTGGCCACACTAAAAAATGAAATCAATCGTTTATTGAAATTTATCGTCCGAAATTGCTAATAGTGGAAGTTAATTTCGCTAGCGTTTTCTGTGGCACCCAAGTATATCTTCCATAGTTTTTAAAGCTAGAGCCACCAGATTTGGTGCCATCCCCACCCATATAGCCCCTAGCCCCCCTCTCCTAACCTTTTGCAAATTTTAAGCTGGAGTCACCAAATTTGGTAGAAGGATAGCAATTGAGAAACACCTAAGATCTGCAGCTTTAACTTGGATGCCACGCCCCCCATACCGCCCCCATACCGCCCCCAGCCCCCTTCCCCACATTTTACAAACTTTAAGCTAGTCACCAAATTAGGAAGGAATATATCTTGCGGCATTCCCGTCTGCTTCAGACAATCTTTAGAGCAGCACACACCCCTGCCGGATTGTTACACCTTTGCAATGAGTCCTTTTTTATAGGTTTTTTTTACTGGTTTCAAGTAAACCGCAGTCGGTTTCGTCCGAATGCAATGTTTACATTATTATACTCGATACCGAACGTAAAGAGTATATTGGGTTTCTGCAATGTCCGTCATGGTGTCTGTCCGTCCGTCCGTCTGTCCGTCCGTATGTTCGCAACTTTTTTCCACACCCTTCAAGTTAGAGACTTCAAACTTTGCAAATCTCCTTATCTATGTCATAGTAAATTAAAGTGTCAAGATTGGAGTTCTACGATAACTAGGGGGCTGGCAAATCGATAAACTCGATAACGCAAAATCGATAGATCCAGCTATTTCGCAAGCCCTTACAGCTAGAACTACCAAATTTGGGGAGAAAATAGGTATTTACAATTCCCAAAAAACTGCATCAAAAATTTTGGAGCCACGCCCACCCATACCGCCCCCAGCCCCCCCGCAGTTTAACACTAAAAATGCCCATATCTACTACAGTTTTTGAGCTAGACCCTCCAAATTTGGTGCCAAGATAGGTGGTAACGATCTCGAACCCAATTCATAAAATTTTTGGATGCCACGCCCATCTATACTGCCCTATCCGCCCTCAACCACCCCAACGCTTCGCTAAAAACGGTAGTGCGTGTATCTTTCATAGTGTTTGAGCTAGAGTCACAAAATTTAGTAGGTAGATAACTGTTAACGATTCCTCAAAAACTGCATCAAAGTTTTGGAGCCTCACCCAGCCATTCCGCCCTCAGCCCCCCGCAGTTTAAAAACAGAAATGCTTATATCTTCTACAGTTTTTGAGTTAGAGCCACCAAATTTTGTGCCAAAATAGGTGACTATAGCCCCAAAATAAATGCATAAAAACTTTAGATGCCACGCCAATTCATACTGCCCAAGCTGCCACAAACCGCCCCAATGCTTCACTAAAATTGGGAATTCGTGTATTTTCCAAAGCGTTAAAGCTAGAGTCACCAAACTTGGTAGGAAGATAGCCAATAACAATCCCCAAAAAACTGCATGAAAGTTTTGGAGCCAAGCCCCCACGTTCCCGAGCCCCCTGCATTTTGAAATCAAAAACGCCTATATTTTCCACATTTTCTGAGCTAGAGCCGCCAAATTTGGTGCCAAGATAGGTGATGAAGAAACCCAAAAAACCCTTCCACCATATTCTACTAACCTTGAGCTAGAGTCACCAAATTTGGTATGAGGATAGCAATTAAAATCAACGCACCCCCCCCTACACCATACCTCCACCATCCTACCATCCACCATATTCTTCTAACTTTGAGCTAGAGTCACCAAATTTGGAAGGAAGATAGCTTTTTGGCATCCCCATCTGCACCAGACAATCTTTGAGGCAGCCTACACCCCTGCCGTATCCACACACCATTGCAATCAGCTCTCTTTTTATCTGGGTGCGTCCGACTGCAATGTTTCTACTTGTTTTTTATTTTGTTTTCTCAATCGGCAGCTTCTCTGCATTTAAGCACACACATAACAAAGCAAATGCAAAGCAGCAGACACATCTTGATCACATCTTACGAGTAGCACTACTTCGACTTTTGCAGTTATTGGATGCTGCTACACCAATACCTTAGATTGTGCGTGCTTCGTTTGCATGTGTGGTTTTTCGGATTTTGCTATAAAAAGCCAAATTTTACGCGAATTATTTTATTCTTATTTTTATACTCGATACCGAAGGTAAAGAGTATATTGGGTTTGTGCAATGTCCGTCATGGTGTCTGTCCGTCTGTCCGTCCGTATGTTCGCAACTTTTTTCCACACCCTTCAAGTTAGAGACTTCAAACTTTGCAAATCTCTTTATCTATGGCATAGTAAATTAAGGTGTCAAGATTGGAGCTCTACGATAACTAGGGGGCTGGCAAATCGATAAACTCGATAACGCAAAATCGATAGATCCAGCTATTTCGCAAGCCCTTACAGCTAGAACTACCAAATTCGGGGAGAAAATAGCTTCTAACAACCCCCAAAAAACTGCATCAAAAATTTTGAAGCCACGCCCACCTATGCTGCCCCCAGCCCCCCCGCAGTTTAACACTAAAAATGCCCCTATCTTCTACAGTTTTTCAGCTATAGCCATCAAATTTGGTGCCAAGATAGGTGTTGACGATCCCTAATCAAAATCAGAAAAACCTTGGATGCTACGCCCATCTATACTGCCCTATCCGACCTCAACCACCCCAACGCTTCGCTAAAAACGGTAGTGCGTGTATCTTCCAAAGTGTTTGAGCTGGAGTCACACAATTTGGTAGGTGGCAGATGGAAACGAACCCCAAAAACTGCATCAAAGTTGTGGGGCCCCACCTAGCAGCTTAAAAACAGAAATGCTTATATCTATTACAGTTTTTAAGCTAGAACCACCAAATTTTGTGCCAAGATAGGTGATTACAACCTCCAAAAAAATGCATAAAAACTTTGGATGCCACGCCAATCCATACTGCCCAAGCTGCCCCAAACCGCCCCAATGCTTCACTAAAAACGGGAATGCGTGTATTTTCGAAAGTGTTTAAGCTAGAGCCACCAAATTTGGTAGGTAGATAACTGGAAACGACTCCCCAAAAACTGCATCAAAGTTTTGGAGCCATGCCCCCCGTTCCCCAGCCCCCTGCATTTCGAAATCAAAAACGCCTATATTTTCCACAGCTTTTGAGCTAGAGCCGCCAAAGTTGGTGCCAAGATTGGAGGACCCCAGCCCCCCTTCCACCATTTTCTACTAACTTTTAGCTAGAGTCACCAAATTTGGTAGGAGGATAGCAATTAACATCATAAATAGATCTGCAGCAAAACTTTGGCCGCCACGCCCCCCCATACCAGCCCCCAGCCCCTACCCTTAACAAAGTTTGAGCTAGAGTCACCAAATTTGGAAGGAAGAAGGAGGAAAAGTAGGAAAATAACTGGTATTGACCCGCAAAAAACTGCATCAAAGTTTTTGAGCCAAGCCCCCCATTCCCGAGCCACCCTTGCATTAAAAATCAAAACGCCTATATCTTCTCCAATATTTGAACTAGAGCCACCAAATTTGATGCCAAGATAGGTGATGTAGAATCCTTTAAAATTTGGATGCCAAACCCACCCAAGCCGCCGATGTAATTTTCCTATCTAGATTTAGAATTTCTATAAAAAGCCAAATTTTACGCGAATTATTTTATTCTTATTTTTATACTCGATACCGAAGGTAAAGAGTATATTGGGTTTGTGCAATGTCCGTCATGGTGTCTGTCCGTCTGTCCGTCCGTATGTTCGCAACTTTTTTCCACACCCTTCAAGTTAGAGACTTCAAACTTTGCAAATCTCTTTATCTATGGCATAGTAAATTAAGGTGTCAAGATTGGAGCTCTACGATAACTAGGGGGCTGGCAAATCGATAAACTCGATAACGCAAAATCGATAGATCCAGATATTTCGCAAGCCCTTACAGCTAGAACTACCAAATTCGGGGAGAAAATAGCTACTAACAACCCCCAAAAAACTGCATCAAAAATTTTGAAGCCACGCCCACCTATGCTGCCCCTATCTTCTACAGTTTTTCAGCTATAGCCATCAAATTTGGTGCCAAGATAGTAGTTGACGATCCCTAATCAAAATCAGAAAAACCTTGGATGCTACGCCCATCTTTACTGCCCTATCCGCCCTCAACCACCCCAACGCTTCGCTAAAAACGGTAGTGCGTGTATCTTCCAAAGTGTTTGAGCTGGAGTCACACAATTTGGTAGGTGGCAGATGGAAACGACCCCCAAAAACTGCATCAAAGTTTTGGGACCCCATCTACCCATTCCGCCCCCAGCCCCCTCGCAGCTTATAAACAGAAATGCTTATATCTATTACTGTTTTTAAGCTAGAACCACCAAAGGTGGATAGATAGGATTTTACAACCTCCAAAAAAATGCATAAAATCTTTGGATGCCACGCCAATCCATACTGCCCAAGCTGTCTCAAACCGCCCCAATGCTTCACTAAAAACGGGAATGCGTGTATTTTCCAAAGCGTTTAAGCTAGAGCCACAAAATTTGGAAGGTAGATAACTGGAAACGACTCCCCAAAAACTGCATCAAAGTTTTGCAGCCACGCCGCCCCCCCGTTCCCCAGCCCCCTGCATTTCGAAATCAAAAACGCCTATATTTTCCACAGCTTTTGAGCTAGAGCCGCCAAATTTGGTGCCAAGATTGGAGGTGAAGAAAACCAAAAAATTTGGATGGCGCTCCCCACCCAAACCGCCCCCAGCCCCCCTTCCACCATATTCTACTTACTTTGAACTAGAGTCACCAAATTTGGTATGAGGATAGCAATTAACATCATAAATAGATGTGCAGCAAAACTTTGGACGCCACGCCCCCCATACCAGCCCCCAGCCCCCCTTCCACTATATTCTACTAACTTTTAGCTAGAGTCACCAAATTTGGTATGAGGATAGCAATTAACATCATAAATAGATCTGCAGCAAAACTTTGGACGCCACACCCCCCCATACCAGCCCCCAGCCCCTACCTTTAACAAAGTTTGAGCTAGAGTCACCAAATTTGGAAGGAAGAAGGAGGAAAAGTAGGAAAATAGCTGGTATTGACCCGCAAAATACTGCATCAAAGTTTTTGAGCCATGCCCCCCATTCCCGAGCCACCCTTGCATTAAAAATCAAAACGCCTATATCTTCTCCAATATTTGAACTAGAGCCACCAAATTTGATGCCAAAATAGGTGATGTAGAATCCTTTAAAATTTTAGATTTAGATTTTCTATAAAAAGCCAAATTGTTATTCTTATCAAATGTGGTGCAGCGCCATCTAGTTTGATCTTTTGCAGCCTATCAATCGATAAGTAAACACTTGTGTCCGTTTATTACCTAGATGGCGCTGCATGGTCGCTTACTCTGTGTATTTACGCAATTATCTTGATTGCGTAAGGATTAGCAAAATGTATACAGCTGAGATATACTAATGACTATGTGCTGAGGCAGTACACTTTTCTGATCACTATCGTTCTGTGAACATGTGTTTTTGCCATTCTAGCTTGATCGCTTACATACAAACACATGTCATATTGCGCTCGTTTTGGCATATTTTTAAGCGTTGCCAGACAATCTACACCTACGCATGGAAATGCAATGTATATGCTATGCTCGAAATGCGTAAGCGCCTCAACATTTTACGCGAAATATTTTATTCTTATTTTTATACTCGATACCGAAGGTAAAGAGTATATTGGGTTTGTGCAATGTCCGTCATGGTGTCTGTCCGTCTGTCCGTCCGTATGTTCCCATCTTTTTTCCACACTCTTCAAGTTAGAGACTTCAAACTTAGCAAATTTCTTTATCTATGGCATAGTAAATTAAAGTGTCAAGATTGGAGCTCTACGATAACTAGGGGGCTGGCAAATCGCCCTTACAGCTAGAACTACCAAATTTGGGGAGAAAATAGCTACTAACAACCCCCAAAAAACTGAATCAAAAATTTTGGAGCCATGCCCACCTATGCCGCCCCCAGCCACCACGCAGCTTAACACCAAAAATGCCCATATCTTCTACAGTTTTTGAGCTAGAGCCATCAAATTTGGTGCCAAGGTAGGTGTTGACGATCCCCAGCCAAAATCATAAAAACTTTTGATGCCACGCCCATCTATACTGCCCTATCCGCCCTCAACCACCCCAACGCTTCGCTAAAAACGGTAGTGCGTGTATCTTCCAAAGTGTTTAAGCTAGAGTCACAAAATTTGGTAGGTAGATAACTGGAAACGACCCCCCAAAAACTGCATCAAAGTTTTGGGGCCCCACCTAGCAGCTTAAAAACAGAAATGCTTATATCTATTACAGTTTTTAAGCTAGAACCACCAAATTTTGTGCCAAGATAGGTGATTACAACCTCCAAAAAAATGCATAAAATCTTTGGATGCCACGCCAATCCACACTGCCCCAGCTGCCCCAAACCACCCCAATGCTTCACTAAAAACGGGAATGCGTGTATTTTCCAAAGCGTTTAAGCTAGAGCCACCAAATTTGGTAAGTAGATAACTGGAAACGACTCCCCAAAAACTGCATCAAAGTTTTTGAGCCATGCCGCCCCCCCGTTCACAGCCCACTGCATTTTGAAATCAAACACACCTATATTTTCCACAGCTTTTGAGCTAGAGCCGCCAACTTTGGTGCCAAGATTGGAGGTGAAGAAAACAAAAAATTTGGATGGCGCCCCCCACCCATACAGCCCCCAGCCCCCAGCCCCCCTGCCACCATATTCTACTAACTTTGAGCTAGAGTCACCAAATTTGGTATGAGGATAGCAATTAACATCATAAATAGATCTGCAGCAAAACTTTGGACGCCACGCCCCCCCATACCAGCCCCCAGCCCCTACCTTTAACAAAGTTTGAGCTAGAGTCACCAAATTTGGAAGGAAGAAGGAGGAAAAGTAGGAAAATAACTGGTATTGACCCGCAAAAAACTGCATCAAAGTTTTTCAGCCAAGCCCCCTATTCCCGAGCCACCCTTGCATTAAAAATCAAAACGCCTATATCTTCTCCAATATTTGAACTAGAGCCACCAAATTTGATGCCAAGATAGGTGATGTAGAATCCTTTAAAATTTGGATGCCAAACCCACCCAAGCCGCCGATGTAATTTTCCTCTCTAGATTTAGATTTTTTAGAAAAAGCCAAACTTTACGCGAATTATTTTATTCTTATTTTTATACTCGATACCGAAGGTAAAGAGTATTTGGGTTTGTGCAATGTCCGTCATGTCCGTCTGTCCGTCTGTCCGTCCGTATGTTCGCAACTTTTTTCCACACCCTTCAAGTTAGAGTCTTCAAACTTTGCAAATCTCTTTATCTATGGCATAGTAAATTAAAGTGTCAAGATTGGAGCTCTACGATAACTAGGGGGCTGGCAAATCGATAAACTCGATAACGCAAAATCGATAGATCCAGCTATTTCGCAAGCCCTTACAGCTAGAACTACCAAATTTGGGGTTGAAAATAGCTACTAACAACCCCCAAAAAACTGCATCAAAAATTTTGGAGCCACGCCCACCTATGCTGCCCCCAGCCCCCCCGCAGTTTAACACCAAAAATGTCTTCTACAGTTTTTGAGCTAGAGCCATCAAATTTGGTGCCAAGATAGGTGTTGACGATCCCCAACCAAAATCATAAAAACTTTGGATGCCACGCCTATCTATACTGCCCTATCCACCCTCAAACACCCCAACGCTTCGCTTAAAACGGTAGTGCGTGTATCTTCCAAAGTGTTTGAGCTGGAGTCACACAATTTGGTAGGTAGATAACTGGAAACGACCCCCAAAAACTGCATCAAAGTTTTGGGGCCCCATCTACCCATTCCGCCCCCAGCCCCCTCGCAGCTTAAGAACAGAAATGCTTATTACTATTACTGTTTTTAAGCTAGAACCACCAAAGGTGGATAGATAGGTGATTACAACCTCCAAAAAAATGCATAAAATCTTTGGATGCCACGCCAATCCATACTGCCCAAGCTGCCCCAAACCGCCCCAATGCTTCACTTAAAACGGGAATGCGTGTATTTTCCAAAGCGTTTAAGCTAGAGCCACCAAATTTGGTAGGTAGATAACTGGAAACGACTCCCCAAAAACTGCATCAAAGTTTTGGAGCCACGCCGCCCCCCCGTTCCCCAGCCCCCTGCATTTCGAAATCAAAA